>OX419698.1:19147628-19153317 GCA_948474745.1 Oligia latruncula
CCACCCAGGTTGTCTTACCGCAACCCGGAACTCCGTTTACCCACCTGATCTTGGGCACCGCCCAACTTTCCTGAGATGCTGGGATTTCTGAAGTCCCCAAAATGGATTGCGCCATTTCAAGGATCTTATCGTCCAGCATGATTTTGGTACATTTGGCGGTGACCAGTATCGGGTCGTCTTTCTGTGCTCTGAATTTAATTTTGCCTGAGCGCTCCGTTTCTTCCTCGTCCAGGGCCACGAACCCGCTCTTCGCGCTATAGGCTGCCATGTACGACCCCGTCATCTCCCCTTTGATGACGTGAGAGTTGACGTTGTCGTACACTGCTGCCCCTGCTTCCTCGAGTAGTACCCTTAGCAGACCTTCTGTATCTTTCTGGAAAGTCTGCAGGATCTTCCTGCATGTCATGAGATTGACCTCCCTGGTCGCTCTCACGATTGCTACATACTCGAGGAAAGCGCTCTTCACGTGGTCCGTGGTGTCCAGGCTTACTGCGAGGGTCGGCGGGCTGACTTGCCCTTTATCGGCTCTTGTGGGCGTAGGCTTCTGCTGGGTTGGTTCCCTAGGCTTTTTCTTGAAGAACCTCTCCACTGCCGTTTCCTGCCTGTGAGTTGGTGAAACACGGCTGGTGCTTGGGAGCAGAGCGGTAAGGAAAGTGCCGAAGGCTTCTAGGCGACTCCTCGACTTTGCCCGGTCCTCCGGGCTAGTAGTTTTGCTCTGCTCCTTTGCAGCTTTTTCGGCGGCTGCCTTTTGCTGGGCCCTCTCCGAACCGCTCTGGCTGGTCGGGTTTGTCGTGGGGCTCGTCGCGTTGGCTGTTGGTTGTCTAGGGGCTTTGAGGAAGCTCAAAGTTTCCCCTCTGTCCTCATAGACGACTACCTCGTGGTGTTCTGAGGCCTTTAGACAGCCAAAGCGGTCTGCGACGTCTCCTCTCTCTCCTCCGACCGTCATCGCGTCCACACTTATGGTTCGGGCCGTTGCTGCCGTGTAATCACCTGCCTCCCTGATCCTCTGTAGCAGTGAGCTCGCCTGAGCAAATGGATTCTCCTCTCCCCACTCGAGTAGTGCGATCGTCTTCCCTTTGGATCGCACTAAACGGCATCGGTGAGAGGCTACTTCCACTTGAGGCAGTGCAGCATACTTACTGCCTTTCATGCTCGTTTTAGTGGTGCTTCCGTTGATCAGGGCGGCAAGGCCTGGTGAGATTGGTATGCGGGCCGCAGGTCGGCTTGAGCCTACGCAGAAACTTATGCCCAGCCTTTCTCCTTCTCTGTTCATAAACAGGGCGACTCCTCGCAGCCTGACTCCTGGGACTCCGTCTCCTCCGCACGCCAGGAACTGCGTGGTGGACATGATGTTGGGAGCTGGTTGAGGTCTGGCTTCTGCTGCCGCTGTTTGTGTTGCTGCTGGTTGTTGTAGTGTAGTTGCTGGTTGTTGGTTAGTGTTTGTGTGAGTGGTTTGTGTTATGATGGGTGTTGTTGTTGTTGTTGTGGTGGTTGCTGGTGTGGTGGTTCGTGGTAGTCGGTTTCGACTAGACAAGGTTGCGTCCGTTTTGTTAGCCTCTGCCGCGACCGCAGCGACTTTGCTCGCGAATGCCAAGAATGGTGTCCTAGTAGCCGGTCTCCCCATGATGGTGTGGAGTGTAGACTGGCTTAGCTGGGTTTCTAGCTTTACTTCCAGCTCCATTCTGTCGTGGGCGAACCTAGGGCATTCGAAGAGCAGGTGCCAGACCGTTTCTTCGCAGCTGGGGTCACAGACGCACGAGGGACTATCTTTGAGATGGAAGCGGTGGAGATACGCTGAGAATCCTCCATGTCCTGTTAGGACTTGCACGTGGATTGGTGTGAGAACTGCGTCTCTAAGTGTCCTTTTCGCCGCTAAGACGTCTGGGAAGAACACCTTTGTGACCGCTCCTGTGCTTGAGGACTCGTATCGCGCTTGCCACTTCCTTATAGTCTCTTCCCGTATCTTCCTCCTCACGAACGATACGGGGACCTTGTCGTAGTCTGCTGTCTCTTTCGTTAGAGCTGCCTCCTTGGCCAGCTCGTCCGCTCTTTCATTTCCGGCAGTTCCCACGTGGGCCTTGAGCCAAAAGAGCCTCACATCTCTGCCCTCCTCTCTGATCTCACGGACGCTTCTCTTAATTTGGAGTGCCAAGTGGTGAGTGACAGACGGTCTCCTCAGCAAGTCAAGTGACGATCTTGAGTCGCTTAAAATGCTCACGGAGGCCGCCCTGGACTCTCTCACCATCCTGACAGCTCGGTTAGGTTAGGTTAGGTTAGGTTAGGTTAGGTTAGGTTAGGTTAGGTTAGGTTAGGTTAGGTTAGGTTAGGTTAGGTTAGGTTAGGTTAGGTTAGGTTAGGTTAGGTTAGGTTAGGTTAGGTTAGGTTAGGTTAGGTTAGGTTAGGTTAGGTTAGGTTAGGTTAGGTTAGGTTAGGTTAGGTTAGGTTAGGTTAGGTTAGGTTAGGTTAGGTTAGGTTAGGTTAGGTTAGGTTAGGTTAGGTTAGGTTAGGTTAGGTTAGGTTAGGTTAGGTTAGGTTAGGTTAGGTTAGGTTAGGTTAGGTTAGGTTAGGTTAGGTTAGGTTAGGTTAGGTTAGGTTAGGTTAGGTTAGGTTAGGTTAGGTTAGGTTAGGTTAGGTTAGGTTAGGTTAGGTTAGGTTAGGTTAGGTTAGGTTAGGTTAGGTTAGGTTAGGTTAGGTTAGGTTAGGTTAGGTTAGGTTAGGTTAGGTTAGGTTAGGTTAGGTTAGGTTAGGTTAGGTTAGGTTAGGTTAGGTTAGGTTAGGTTAGGTTAGGTTAGGTTAGGTTAGGTTAGGTTAGGTTAGGTTAGGTTAGGTTAGGTTAGGTTAGGTTAGGTTAGGTTAGGTTAGGTTAGGTTAGGTTAGGTTAGGTTAGGTTAGGTTAGGTTAGGTTAGGTTAGGTTAGGTTAGGTTAGGTTAGGTTAGGTTAGGTTAGGTTAGGTTAGGTTAGGTTAGGTTAGGTTAGGTTAGGTTAGGTTAGGTTAGGTTAGGTTAGGTTAGGTTAGGTTAGGTTAGGTTAGGTTAGGTTAGGTTAGGTTAGGTTAGGTTAGGTTAGGTTAGGTTAGGTTAGGTTAGGTTAGGTTAGGTTAGGTTAGGTTAGGTTAGGTTAGGTTAGGTTAGGTTAGGTTAGGTTAGGTTAGGTTAGGTTAGGTTAGGTTAGGTTAGGTTAGGTTAGGTTAGGTTAGGTTAGGTTAGGTTAGGTTAGGTTAGGTTAGGTTAGGTTAGGTTAGGTTAGGTTAGGTTAGGTTAGGTTAGGTTAGGTTAGGTTAGGTTAGGTTAGGTTAGGTTAGGTTAGGTTAGGTTAGGTTAGGTTAGGTTAGGTTAGGTTAGGTTAGGTTAGGTTAGGTTAGGTTAGGTTAGGTTAGGTTAGGTTAGGTTAGGTTAGGTTAGGTTAGGTTAGGTTAGGTTAGGTTAGGTTAGGTTAGGTTAGGTTAGGTTAGGTTAGGTTAGGTTAGGTTAGGTTAGGTTAGGTTAGGTTAGGTTAGGTTAGGTTAGGTTAGGTTAGGTTAGGTTAGGTTAGGTTAGGTTAGGTTAGGTTAGGTTAGGTTAGGTTAGGTTAGGTTAGGTTAGGTTAGGTTAGGTTAGGTTAGGTTAGGTTAGGTTAGGTTAGGTTAGGTTAGGTTAGGTTAGGTTAGGTTAGGTTAGGTTAGGTTAGGTTAGGTTAGGTTAGGTTAGGTTAGGTTAGGTTAGGTTAGGTTAGGTTAGGTTAGGTTAGGTTAGGTTAGGTTAGGTTAGGTTAGGTTAGGTTAGGTTAGGTTAGGTTAGGTTAGGTTAGGTTAGGTTAGGTTAGGTTAGGTTAGGTTAGGTTAGGTTAGGTTAGGTTAGGTTAGGTTAGGTTAGGTTAGGTTAGGTTAGGTTAGGTTAGGTTAGGTTAGGTTAGGTTAGGTTAGGTTAGGTTAGGTTAGGTTAGGTTAGGTTAGGTTAGGTTAGGTTAGGTTAGGTTAGGTTAGGTTAGGTTAGGTTAGGTTAGGTTAGGTTAGGTTAGGTTAGGTTAGGTTAGGTTAGGTTAGGTTAGGTTAGGTTAGGTTAGGTTAGGTTAGGTTAGGTTAGGTTAGGTTAGGTTAGGTTAGGTTAGGTTAGGTTAGGTTAGGTTAGGTTAGGTTAGGTTAGGTTAGGTTAGGTTAGGTTAGGTTAGGTTAGGTTAGGTTAGGTTAGGTTAGGTTAGGTTAGGTTAGGTTAGGTTAGGTTAGGTTAGGTTAGGTTAGGTTAGGTTAGGTTAGGTTAGGTTAGGTTAGGTTAGGTTAGGTTAGGTTAGGTTAGGTTAGGTTAGGTTAGGTTAGGTTAGGTTAGGTTAGGTTAGGTTAGGTTAGGTTAGGTTAGGTTAGGTTAGGTTAGGTTAGGTTAGGTTAGGTTAGGTTAGGTTAGGTTAGGTTAGGTTAGGTTAGGTTAGGTTAGGTTAGGTTAGGTTAGGTTAGGTTAGGTTAGGTTAGGTTAGGTTAGGTTAGGTTAGGTTAGGTTAGGTTAGGTTAGGTTAGGTTAGGTTAGGTTAGGTTAGGTTAGGTTAGGTTAGGTTAGGTTAGGTTAGGTTAGGTTAGGTTAGGTTAGGTTAGGTTAGGTTAGGTTAGGTTAGGTTAGGTTAGGTTAGGTTAGGTTAGGTTAGGTTAGGTTAGGTTAGGTTAGGTTAGGTTAGGTTAGGTTAGGTTAGGTTAGGTTAGGTTAGGTTAGGTTAGGTTAGGTTAGGTTAGGTTAGGTTAGGTTAGGTTAGGTTAGGTTAGGTTAGGTTAGGTTAGGTTAGGTTAGGTTAGGTTAGGTTAGGTTAGGTTAGGTTAGGTTAGGTTAGGTTAGGTTAGGTTAGGTTAGGTTAGGTTAGGTTAGGTTAGGTTAGGTTAGGTTAGGTTAGGTTAGGTTAGGTTAGGTTAGGTTAGGTTAGGTTAGGTTAGGTTAGGTTAGGTTAGGTTAGGTTAGGTTAGGTTAGGTTAGGTTAGGTTAGGTTAGGTTAGGTTAGGTTAGGTTAGGTTAGGTTAGGTTAGGTTAGGTTAGGTTAGGTTAGGTTAGGTTAGGTTAGGTTAGGTTAGGTTAGGTTAGGTTAGGTTAGGTTAGGTTAGGTTAGGTTAGGTTAGGTTAGGTTAGGTTAGGTTAGGTTAGGTTAGGTTAGGTTAGGTTAGGTTAGGTTAGGTTAGGTTAGGTTAGGTTAGGTTAGGTTAGGTTAGGTTAGGTTAGGTTAGGTTAGGTTAGGTTAGGTTAGGTTAGGTTAGGTTAGGTTAGGTTAGGTTAGGTTAGGTTAGGTTAGGTTAGGTTAGGTTAGGTTAGGTTAGGTTAGGTTAGGTTAGGTTAGGTTAGGTTAGGTTAGGTTAGGTTAGGTTAGGTTAGGTTAGGTTAGGTTAGGTTAGGTTAGGTTAGGTTAGGTTAGGTTAGGTTAGGTTAGGTTAGGTTAGGTTAGGTTAGGTTAGGTTAGGTTAGGTTAGGTTAGGTTAGGTTAGGTTAGGTTAGGTTAGGTTAGGTTAGGTTAGGTTAGGTTAGGTTAGGTTAGGTTAGGTTAGGTTAGGTTAGGTTAGGTTAGGTTAGGTTAGGTTAGGTTAGGTTAGGTTAGGTTAGGTTAGGTTAGGTTAGGTTAGGTTAGGTTAGGTTAGGTTAGGTTAGGTTAGGTTAGGTTAGGTTAGGTTAGGTTAGGTTAGGTTAGGTTAGGTTAGGTTAGGTTAGGTTAGGTTAGGTTAGGTTAGGTTAGGTTAGGTTAGGT